>RCUC01142156.1:0-40407 GCA_003697995.1 Taxidea taxus jeffersonii | reverse complement strand
CATCTGTCTCCCGACTGAGCCTCACACAGCCTCTCATCTGCTGAAGATGAGCTCCCCACAGCTGTCCAGATGTGAAAGTCACCCTCAAATACCAATTTGGACACCAATTTGCACAAAACAACCACATCAAAATTCAACTTCCTACTATACATCTCTGAGGTTACTGTGAAGGGATTACAAAGAAAAAAGCCCAAAACCCTTCACATTAGGAAGAACAGGCTTCTCAGATCCTTGGCAGGGAGGAAAGCTTGAGAAATGTATGCCAACAATATTTATTCATTCACGACCAGATGAAGGCAAGCTATGGCCTCGAAGGAATTATCCTAACACTTGGGAAAACGTTACCTCCTGGTACCCTAGGGTGGGCCATGCCTTGGGGGGCAGAAATCTGACACGGTGCCCACGTGGCAATCCTCTTTACTTGGGTTTGACCCCATGGATATGTCATGGCTACTCGCTAAGTCTGCTCCCGCAGCACTTGGGGAAAGGAAGTAGCAGTGCATCTCAGCCTCCTGGGCTCACTCTCTCCCACAGAGAAGAATAGCTCTTGATCGTGACTCAGCACAGACTCCTAGGACATGTGGGCAAAAGAACTTCCTAATAATGTGAAATTCTTGAGAGAACTCCAAATGTCACTGTCTCTCGTGTGGGGAGTTCCACTGGTCTACTTCTCATTCAGCTGCCCATGTCCTAGGTTGGCCACAGCTCAGGCAGCACTGTCTATGCAGGTCCTGCCTCTTGGCTGGGGATTTCTTGACCCCCTGCTGCGCTAAGCCAGCTGTAAGCCCTGTGAAGCTAATGTGTCAATAATCACGCTCTCCCTTATGGAGAAGTGGGGCGGGCGAAGGGATGATGTGATACACTCGATCTTCAAGGCAGCTCACAGTCAGGAGGGCAGTCAGCTTTGACTTTGCACCTTAGATTCACTATCGTCAGCATTATAGCTGTGATAGGGCAATTACTGACTTTTTAAAAATACCTGAGTGTCCTTCTTCATGAAGAAACCAAATAAAAGTGTATCAGTCTTTCAAAATATTGATTTCCTATTAACTCCCTCATTAGGAGTCCCCAGTGGAGCTTCCTCCAAACTGACAAAGCATGTTGGCAGCATCCAGATATAATCCAGAAATTCCACTTAGGAAATGTGATTGCCTGCCCTCTTCAAGAGCAAAGGGGGCGCAGTGACAAAGTCAGATGACAGTGCTCACCAGGGCAGGTTTCAGGTGGGCACAGCCCAGTGTCCCCTACACAGTGGGAGAGGACACAGGATCAAGAGGTCCCAGTTAATCAAACAAGGGAGAAAGAGGCCAGCATCTGGAAACAGGCCATCAGAACATCAGATCTCAACGGAGCCTAACACATCTACTGGAAGGATGAGGAGTAAGACATGGGAGGGACATCTAAAGCAGTGCTAGGGGATCGAGCCATCTTTGTCAACACCTCTGCTGCTCCCAGACTTCCTGCCATGCACTGTACCTGAACGTCGAACTCTTTGGCCTCTTTTTGAGAAAAGGCATGGTAGATCACACCTGGGGGATTCAAACAAACAAGAAATGGCCAATTCAGGTTGGCATGACTATCAGACTGATGATTTTCCTAACTATGAAACTAACTATGGTTATTTAAAGGTAGGAGAAGGCAGGGATGCTACAGAGAGCACAGACTTCTAAGCTTTCCTGGATGTCTCTTATTCTACCCTCTTGTCACCCACCCTAAGTTCCAAGAACATGCTTTCAAACAGTGTTTCTCGGGATGCCTGGGTGGCTTAGTTAGTTGAGTGCCCAGCCCTTAATTTCAACTCAAGTGATGATCTCAGGGTCCTGGGATTGAGCCCTGGTTCTGCATTCCAGGCGAGTCTGCTTGAGAATTTCTTCCCCACCCCTGTAAGTGCTCTCTCTCTCTCAATTAAATTAATAAATCTTTAGAAAGAAAGAAATATAAAACAATGCTTCTCAAATATTAATTTATGTAGGAAACTCTAGGTTCTTATTATATGTAGATACTTGGGTCCTACTGCCAGATCCGGCATCTCTTTTTCTTTTTATTCTTTTAAGACTTTTTAAAAAATTCATTCACTTGAGAGAGAGAAAGGAAAGAGAAAGCCTACACAAGCAAGGGTGAGGGTCAGAGAGAGAAGGAGAAGCAGACCTCCCAAACAGTAGGGCTTCTGAGAAGCAGACTCCCCACTGAGCAGGGCATCTGATGTAGGGCTCCATCCCAGGAACCTGAGACCATGACCTAAGCCGAAGGCAGAGCGTTAATCTGCTGAGCTACCCAGGCGCCCCCAGACCCTGCATCTCTAACAAGTTTCAGATGCTCCTGCAGGTCAGTAGACCACACGAGGAGTCGACTGGTTTAATCTGCCGCAGGTTAGGGCCTTGAACAGTCACTCTGTAAGTCTAACTGAATAACTCATATAAGTGTTGTATCACAAAGCTTCCCAGAACAAAGATGGTTGCAAATATTACATTTTGTTGGCTGTAAGATGTTTCTAAAAAAAAGACTTTTCACATTTCATTATCTATGAAATTGGGGTTTATCATATAATAGATGGTGTCCTACACTGATAAAACACAGTAGGTCTTTCTTCAAGCTCAAAATATATGTAGATCAATGTGGTTTCAACCTCTAAAAACTCCACATGCCTGTTTCTTACTTCATGTGTGTAAAGAAAAAAAACATGGTTCTAGGGATAGAGTATGGGTGTAAATGGAATAAGTTTAAGACAAAGGCCTGGTTTAAGGGTCAAAAGACTAGAAAATCTGGTTCACATGAGTCTGTAAATTCCATCCCAGTTCCTTTGTGCTTCCTTGAGTACATCTGAACAAGCAAACCAAAGTAGTATATTATATTATATACATATCATATCATATTATTATATTATATACAGAGTCTGGTCCCCCTTCAAATGCAAGAGTGGCATTAAAATCTGTTCCTAAAGAGCAACCCCAGGAATGACTTTGCTTCACCTGTCACGGGTGCTTCGATTAGACCTGGAAGTCTTTTCTGGAACAATACACATCTAACAGTTACTGAGCACTCACTACTTGCCATGCACCTGGCTAAAAGCTACACATTTTATCTCATTATATATTCTGAACAATCTTTTAAAGTAGACATTATTCCTATAATGCATATGAGAAAACTGAAGCTCAGATTTGCTGAGACCCATAACCTGATTACAGAGATAGGAAGTGGCAGAGGTGGAAATGAACATACTGGTCTAAAGACCAATTTTAACGGTGTCTACACTCCCCTGCTTATAACTGCCCTGGGCGCTTGCTCCCTCTCTAGGTATAGCTCTTCTCCGATCAACTCCCAAAGTCCTGGGAGGAATACCATTCCTCAGGACGCTCCCAGCGCTTTCCACCAGACAAGGGTCGTTCAGAGAACAGCTGGCGGGGCAGGAACCACCATCAGCACCTCACAGAAGGGGAAACCAGGTCGCAGAGAGGATCCGGGCCTTAACCACAGTCAGCAGGTGGCAGGCAGTGGCCAAGTCGGCCCAAGGCCCTCGGCCCTCCTTTAGCACACTGAGCGGGCCCCATAGGGTCCTGCCGCCAGCTCTGACATCAATCTTCAGCGCAGGGACTGCGCCAGGCCAACGGGGAGTCCGGGCCTCGGTTTCACTTATGTAAGGCGGGACAATTCCCCTAGCAGTTTCAGTCGGTCTCCGCTGCGAACCGGTCCACCTACCAGCACCCAGTTCCTGACCCTTTACATCCCACCCCTCCCCAGCTCACAGGCCTTCAACCTCGCTTACTTTTCATCCTCCAGCCGCTTCCGGTGCGTTCTGATGACGTTTCCTGCGGGCGCCCCTCACTCTTTACCTCTTTTCACTTTTCTCAGCGGCCCTCGGCCATCAAAACTTCTCTCGTTAAAGTTTGGGCTGGAAGGAGGTATTGTGCCCGACCTCGCCCGCCACGCTAAGTCTCCAGACTGAGACGCTGGCGCGCGGGCTCTCAGATGGCGTCGTCTGTGACGTCACTGACGTGCGCCGACCTACGGTGGCGCTTGCGCCGGGTGGCGGAACCGCTACACCAAGGGCACGGCTAGTGTTGATGGTGTCTCTGCTTCGTGGGGCTTTCTCAGCTCCCGCGTACTGTAGGCGGGGGAAGGCCAGAAGCCTCGGGGTTGTGGTTAGGGCGTGTGGACTGCTTGTGAAGAGCTGGAGTAGAGCGGGGCCAGCCGACCCGAAGAGGACTCCAGGGACTTTGGGTATCAGGGGAGTTAGGAAATGGGACAAGGATGGTGGGAATGAGGTCCATGGGGTCGCTCATCAGCCTTCTCTACAGAGTAGCCGAGGCACTGAAGTTGGAGTGTACGGCTTAGGCTCTAGTTTTGTCCTGCTGCTAAACTAGCTGCGTGACCTCGCTTAAGGCACTTCCCATCTCCAGCGTCCTTTTCCCATCACCTGTGAGTGGGTTGGGCCTGAGAGTCTGAACGTTTTCTTGAGACCCAGAATGTTAGTTTCTGTCCGGAAGTCAAAAGCAAGGAACTGATGCCCGTTGTTCTGGGGAAGGGTCAAGAATTGTGGCTGGAAGGCCAGTGCAGACGTCTCAGAAGTGACCTGGTGTGCAGCACTGTGCAGCCTTCCATTCCTGCGGAGTGCGGGTCAGGAGAGCAGTATAGCCCCTCCACTTTAAGTCAGTGGGTCAAACCTCCAGTAAGGTGTAAAGTCCTTTTAAGGGAGCAGAAATTGTCTAGGAACCCTGAGGTTTTATGTTCACAGATCCTAGTTTGGGGAACATTGATTTTAATTGTTTTTGGGTGGTGACCTTGAGCCATTCTGATCTTAAACCTAGGACTGCAGGCCCTGAAATTCAGTGGCTATTGAAAGTTCTGTAATCAGAGGATTGAGACTGATACAAATTGAAAGTCAAGCAAAGCTTTATTTCGCGCCAAGCATCGAGAATCAAACCGACAGGTTGGGGCCGTCTCTTACAGAGAGGGCGACCCCACTCAGCCTCACAGACTAACTTTTATAGAGGAAAAGCCATGTGGTTGAGCCTGGCTACACACACAGGTGGCCAATGAGATTGCAACACAGAGAAAACTTCACAGTCATGCTAGGTCACACACAGGTAGTCAATGAGATTTCAATTTACCCTAGTAGATATATGCACGCCCCAGTGATTGGATGTCTCCACCTGGCTTGACTCGCCCTTGTATCTGGGCTTTGCTACCTGGGACTGGTTTCCCAGACTTGTTTTTTTTTTTTTTTTTTTAAGATTTTATTTACCTATTTGACAGATCACAAGTAGGCAGAGAGGCAGGCAGAGAGAGAGAGGAAGGGAAGCAGGCTCCCCACTGAGCCGAGAGCCCGATGTGGGGCTCAATCCCAGGATGCTGGGATCAGGACCTGAGCTGAAGGCAGAGGCTTTAACCCATTGAGCCGCCCAGGTCCCCCCCCCCACTTGTTTTTAAGTAAATTCCTCTGGGAGGGGCAGGGTCAATCTAAGTTTACTGCATAAACAACAAAATGGCTCCCTCTGGCTAAGTAGGCCCTTACATCTATCATGTGGCTTGTCCTGGTGAACGTGAACCTTGTATGTATATCAAGGTGGAATTACATTTATTTATTTTTTAAGATTTTATTTATTTATTTGACAGAGAGATCACAAGCACGCAGAGAGGCAGGCAGAGAGAGAGAGAGAGAGGAGGAAGCAGGCTCCCCGCCAAGCAGAGAGACTGACTCGGGACTTGATCCCAGGACCCTGAGATCATGACCTGAGCTGAAGGCAGAGGCTCAACCCACTGAGTCACCCCCGTGCCCCTGGAATTACATTTAAATGATTGCGTTTGAAGATGCTTGAGAATAGTTAGGAGTCTATGGGACTAAGCTTGAGAAACTGCTCTTGGGGACCCATACCTTGTGAACTACCAAATGTGAATTTTATTTTTTTTATTTTTATTTTTATTTTTTTTAAAAGATTTATTTATTTATTTATTTGATAGAGATCACAAGTAGGCAGAGAGGCAGAGAGAGGGAGGAGGAAGCAGGCTGTCCGCAGAGCAGAGAGCCCGATGTGGGGCTCCATCCCAGGACCCTGGGATCATGACCTGAGCCGAAGGCAGCGGCTTTAACCCGCTGAGCCACCCAGGCGCCCCCCAAGTATGAATTTTAAAAGAGCAGCATGAGACAGCAGAAGATAGTAAGAGCCAACTTCAGTGCTATAGTCTCAAGGGGGCCCTTTTGAGAGGACCTTTGTGATTATGGCGACAAGAGGGAGGCTGCTTTTTGTAGGGTTATTAGGACTCTTTATCTTCCAATGGACCCCTTCTGAAGTAGTCAAGTCAGCTTTGAGGACTGCCAGTCTTCCAGGGAGTTCCCTGCTTGTGGAATGAGCACTGAAAACTGCAGTTACTTTACGATTCCATGATCACTAAATGGCTTTTTAAAAAAACAAACCACTTTAGTATCATCGGGAAAAAAATGTCTTGTGTATGAAGATTGGTACCTGTCCTTACAGATATTGGTATTATTGTGTTTATTGTTTACAATAGTAAAAACCTTGGAAACCGCTCCATATTCAACAAGAGTGGATTAAATAAATGAAGTATGTGCTAATTAATTAAGTAGGTTAATTAAGTGCATTGCAATAACAGGGTAAGTTTCAAAAATTCAGATTCCTTAGCATCCCTGGAAATTCTTATTTAGTATGTGGGTTCTAAGAATCTGTATTTAAAAAATAATTTAAATAATAATAATCTGTATTTAAAAAATAAAAAATAATCCCAGGTGATTTTGTGAGTAATTAGTTTTGGAACAATCGTATGGTACATTTGTAAAACTTAATATGGTAGAACACCACATTTGTAGAACACATTTCTACACATCCTTAGAACAAATTTTTTAATAGCCATTAAACAAATTACAATTTTTAAAAGGTTTACAAAATATTAATACAAAACTAAATATACACAAACAGAATTGAAAAGACAACATAGAGGATTTTTTTAAAAAATTTTTTTATTTATTTGATAGACAGAGATCACAAGTAGGCAGAGAGGCAGAGAGAGAGAGGAGGAAGCAGGCTGTCCGCAGAGCAGAGAGCCCGATGTGGGGCTCGATCCCAGAACCCTGGGATCATGACCCGAGCCGAAGGCAGCGGCTTTAACCCACTGAGCCACCCAGGCGCCCCATAGAGGACGTTTTTAATGGCTGCATTAGTGAGCTTATAAGAGGTTCTTCCTTTGTCTATTTTCTAAATTTTATTTAGAGAAAATAAAGCTTTGTTAATTTTTTCTTTTTATATCTATAAATGACAAACTTTCAGACATGGTTACACATGTGTTTTCCCACTAGGTGGCTTTGTGATACTTCCATAGGAAGTCAGAGTTCAAGAGCATTATTGAAATGATCATCCCCTTCCCTTCAAACAACTTGTGAAAGATTCCAAAAGTGCAGAAAAATGGAAAGAATTCTACAGTGAACACCCATGTGCTTTTCAGTTCTATAGTTTATAATTTGCTCTCATTGGACAGGTTTCTTTTGATTGCTGCTTTAAGACAGTCAGGCTGTTAGATTGAGTACTCAAAATTTTCATATTTAAGCTCAAAAAATTAAGCCTCAATTACTATTAAATAAGTGCATATCTATGAAAGTTAGGGCCTGGGGCACCTGGGTGGCTCAGTCTTTAAGCTTCTGCCTTGGGCTCAGGTCATGATCCTGTGGTCCTGGGGATGAGCCCTGCATGGGGCTTCCTGCTTTGTGGGAAGCCTGCTTCTCCCTCTCCCATTCCCCCTGCTGTGTTCCCTCTTTCTTTGTGTCCCTGTCAAATAAAGGAATAAAATCTTTAAAGTTAGGACCTGCCTTATAAGTAAATACACAAATATGGCATAGAGTGAGATGATGCCCATGTTACAGGAGAGCCTGGGACAAACAACACAGTTGGACAGGACAGCCATCATTATCTGCAGTCTCATAAAACTGGCATAGTCCCTGAGGCTCAAGATTAAGAATGTCTCTCACCCCTTGATCTGTATGTTTGTCCAGACGTGGCATATTGATTGACAAGTGGTGGTGGGAGGGGACCTGGACACAGTGGCACCAGCAATCATTCCTCAGGCTTAATAGTGCTGTGGGAGATTCTCTGTGTGACAGACAGTGAGGAGAGTAGGAAGTAAGGTTCCAGGTCTAACACTGGACATTCCTGCCAGAGAAGCACTTACCAGCTGGGTGATGGGGTGTTCCGGCTACAAGAATCAAAGCGCTGATGCTCGTAGGAGGATGACATGCCAGGCCCCCTGGTCAAGAGACAGCACTGAGCTCTAAGTCGATTTCAGGTCAACCATTTAGAATTCCAGACAGCAAGGACTACAACACTTAGCATGTGTGGCCAAATACCAGTTTCTGAAACCCAGGTTTGTCAGTCTTTCAAAATCCAAAGTGACTCTTCAAGGGCACCTTGATTCCAGATGTCTGAAATGCAAATTATAGATTCTTCCTGTTCCCTGAAGAAGTTTCCTTCTCAGCTGAACCCACTGAGGAAATCTTGGTTTTGTTTTTCATGATGGAATGTCTGAATGAAGAGGAGGCTCTTTGGGAACCTAAGAGATCTCCTTCACTGGGCTCAAGGGGTAATTGCTGAGTGATTTGAAGGATTTACAGGGAAATCTCTGCAGGCTTCATGGAGTGTGTGTGTGCATGCAGCTCACACTCTTCCTCCCCTGTTCTGACCTGTGCTCAATGTTGGGGAAGCAGCCATGGACTCCAGGCCTAAGAGCTATGTGTTAACATGTATGAGTCCATTCTGGGCCAAAATATGGGAAAGTGGGTGGGAGAAAGGAGCTGATATCACCCAAACTGGAATTAGGACAAAGCTAGAAACCTGGATTTTGTGCTATTTGAGTCCCAAAGCCCTGCTGTAGGTAGGGGAGAGACTTCCCTTTCAAGATATTTGAAGTAAGAAGGGGACCTGAAACTTTAAATATCTGATTTAGTGAAGAGGTCAGGCCCTCCGCATAGCTGCCTGATGGGAAAAGGTGTGACCTTTCTGAGAGATGGGTCTACCTTTTAATTTCCTTCAGTCTCTGTTCTTTAATACACAATATACAGCTTAAAATTCGAAAAGCAGGGGCGCCTGGGTGGCTCAGTGGATTGGGCCGCTGCCTTCGGCTCAGGTCATGATCTCAGGGTCCTGGGATCGAGCCCCACGTCGGACTCTCTGCTCTGTGGGGAGCCTGCTTCCTCCTCTCTCTCTGCCTGCCTCTCTGCCCACTTGTGATCTCTGTCTGTCAAATAAATAAAATCTTTAAAAAAAAAATTCGAAAGGCAGTATATCTGCAAAGAAGCAGGAACTGTCACCCAAAATCAAGAGAAGAAATGTCACCAGAATATACCAGAAATGTCACCTTTACAATGCTGTTACAGGAGGAGGAGTCTTAGGTGTCAGCATAGGATGATCTTGAACTCACCTGTTCCCATGGAGACACTGAATCTATACCTACATGTAGAAGAATTCTTCCTGAAGAAGCAACCAAGGGCAGATGGAATAGCTGCTGCACAATGAAGGATAGAGGGACCACATAGAAAATGGCAGGAGAAATGGAGACACAGTAATGTTGGGGACCTCACTCATGATGGCATGAACTGTGATAGGGACAGCACTGAGGGACCCAGGTGCAGATTTGCCAGATCTGTGGCAAAGCAACAGCTTCCCCCCACACCCCCCCAAAAACCCCAGTGGTTTCAAGGGCAATTAGACAATAAGTAAGGAAACACATTTACTAGTACTAGAGGGTCCACCAATGTTGGGGAGCAACTTCTGGAACTGTCTCTGGGTTTGGCAGTACTGGCAAGCACCATTGTTATGTTTCCTCTCTGTTGATAGCACAGATGGGAGCAGGGCCCAGGCATTTGGCTGGCCCACCACCTCAGTGAACCTTGGCCCCTAGCCCACACTGGCTCTAGTCATTCCCCCTAAGAGGCCTGCCTGCCCATGCTCTCCCCAGCTTCAGCCATCCCACCAGGGTGCCTGTGGCATAGAACACCCTGAGGCCCACTGGCCCATGCCCACTTCAGCTGCAATGGTCCCACCAGTGCACCCCCTGCTTGGAGGGCCCCAGCCTGTATCCACCTCAGCTCTAGACATACTGCCAGGGTGGCACCGACCTGGAGCATCCCAGGACCACCTGGGCCATGCTTGGTCCACTTTCAGCTGTTTTGCCAAAGTGGCTCCAGTATGGAGTACCTTGGAACTCATACTAGCCCCCATACTAGCTCCAGCTGTTCTGTCACCATGGCCCCATGGAGCATCACAGTAGTACCTGGCCCATCCTTGCTCCCGTTTTCAGCTGTCCTGCAGGGTGGCTCTGAGTTCCTGGAATCTTTTGGCTCATACCTACCACAGCTCCAACCATCTCAGCAGGGTGACCCTGGACAGAGTGCCCAGAAACCACCAACCTCTGCCTATTCCAGCTCCAGCCAGCCAGCCAATGTTGCCAGGCACATGCAATCTACACAGGGGACATTCCTCACAAGGCTACTCCTTCAAAACTGGTAGAGTTAGCTGTTCTTCTTAATTCACAGAAATAAACACAAACAAAACGAGGAGACAGAGTAATATGCTCCAAATGAAAGAATAAGGCAAAACTTCAAAAAATGAAATAAATGATACAGAGATAGGCAATCTACCTGATACAGAGTTCAAAATAATGGTCACAATGATGTTTACCAGACTTCAGAGAAGAGTGGATGAACTCAGTGAGGACTTCAACAAAGAAAGGGATAGACAGTATTAAAATAAAAATCAGGGGTGCCTGGGTGGCTCAGTGGGTTGAGCCTCTACCTTTGGCTCGGGTCGTGATCTCAGTGTCCTGGGATCGAGCCCCGCATCAGGCTCTCTGCTCAGCGGGGAGCCTGCTTCCTCCTCTCTCTCTCTCTGCCTGCCTCTCTGCCTACTTGTGATCTCTGTCTGTCAAATAAATAAATAAAAATTAAAAAAATAAAAAATCAGAATTGAAGAATACAATAATAGAAATTATTTAGAGGGAACACACCTCAACATAATAAAAGTCATATATGACAAAGCAACAGCTAACATACTCAATGGTGAAAAACTGAAAGATTTTCCTTTAAGATCAGGAATAAGACAAGAGTGTCCACTCTTGCCACTTTTATCCAACAGAGTACTGGGAGTCTTAGCCATAGCAATCAGACAAGAAAAAACTGAAGCAATCCAATTTGATAAGAAAGAAGTGAAACTGTTACTATTTACAGATGACATAAAACTATATATAAGGAACTCTAAAAACTCCACAAAAATATTAGAGATAATAAATGTTTTCAGTAAAGTTGCAGGATGCAAAATTAATATACAGAAATCTGTTGCACTTTGATATACTAATAAACTAGCAAAAAGAAATTTAAAAATCCTATTTATAATCACATAAAGAAGAATAAGATGCCTAAGAATAAATTTAATAAATTTAAGTTGTTATACAACTTCTTAGCTGTAAGACCTTTACTCTGAAAACTATAAGCCTTTCATGAAAGAAACTGAAGGTGACAGACAAATGGAAAGATATACATGCCATGGATTGGAAGAATAAATATTCTTCAAATGTCCACACTACTGAAAACAACCTAAAAATTCAACACAATATCTATAAAATAAAATAGTTGTTTTTCACAGAACTAAAACAAATAATCCTAAAGTTTGTATGGAGCCACGAAAGACACTGAATAGCCAAAGTAATCTTGGGAATGAAGACAAAGCTGGAGGTATCACAATCCCAAATTTCAAACTATATTATAAATTTACAGTAATCAAAACAATGTAATAATGGCACAAAATGACACATAGACCAATGGAACAGAATAGAGAGCCCAGAAATAAATCCACACTTACATGGTCAATTAATCTACAAGAAGAGAGATAGAAATATACAATGGGGAAAGGGCCTTTTTTCAATAAACAGTGCTGGGAAAATGATACATATTTGTGTGTGTACACCATACACAAAAACAGATTCAAAATGGATTCCAGATCGAAATGTAAGTCCTGAAACCTTAAAAGTTCTAAGAGAAAACATAGGCAGTAATCTCTTATACATATCAGTCATAGAAGTATTTTTCTGGTGCTGTGTCCTCAGGCAAGGGAAACAAAAGCAAAAATAAACTATTGGGACTACATCAAACTAAAAAGCCTTTGCATAACAAAGTAAACTATCAGCAAAATGGAAAAGCAACCTACTGAATGGGAGAAGATGTTTGCAAATGATCTATCTCACAAGGGCTTGATATCCAAAATATATAAAGAACTCATACAACTCAACACCAAAAATACAAATAATTCAATTAAAAATGGGCAGAGTTCCTGAATAGGCATTTTTCCAACAAGATATATAGGTAACAGAAAGAACTGCCTATGTTCTCCTCTAGGATTTTGATGGATTCCTGTCTTATCCACTTCGAGGAGCTTCTGCACAGCAAAGGAAACAGTATAAAACTAAGAGGCAACCTACAGAATGGGAGAATATATTTGCAAATGACATTACAGATAAAGGGCTGGGATCCAAGATCTATAAAGAACTTCGCAAACTCAACACCCAAAAAAACACATAATGCAGTCAAGAAATGGGCAGAAGACATGAACAGACAGTTCTCCAAAGAAGACATACAAATGTCCAACAGACACATGAAAAAACGTTCAACATCACTAGCCATCAGGGAAATATAAATCAAAACCACATTGAGATACCAGCTTACACCAGTTAGAATGGCAAAAATTAACAATGTAAGAAACAACAAATGTTGGCAATGATGTGGAAACATTAGAATCCTCCTACACTGTTAGTGGGAATCCAGGCTGATACAGGCACTCTAGAAAACAGTATGGAGGTTCTCCAAGATGCTAAAAGTAAAGCTACCGTAAGACCTAGCAATTGCACTAATAAATATTTACATAAAATATACAGATGTAGTGAAAAGAAGGGGCCATGTGCACCTCAATGTTCATAGCAGCAATGTCCACAATAGCCAGACTGTGGAAGGAGCTGAGATGTCCTTCAACAGATGAATGGATAAAGAAGATGCAGTCCATATATACAATGGAATATTACTGATCCATCAGAAAGAATGAATACCCACCATTGCATCTGTTTGGATGGAACTGGAGGGGATTATGCCAAGTGAAATAAGTCAAGCAGAAAAAGACAATTATCATGTGGTTTCATTCATATGTGGAACATAGGAATAATGTGGGAAGGGAGGGAAAACCGAATGGGAAGAAATCAGAGAAAGAGACAAACCATGAGACTTTGGACTCTGGAAAACAAACAGGGTTACAGAAGGAAGAGAGAGGGAAGGATGGCTTAATTGGGTAATGGGTATTAAGGAGGGCAGATCCTGCAATGAGCATTGGGTGTTATACGCAGCTAATGAATTGTTGAATACTACATAAAAAACTAATGTACTATACATTGGCTAATTGAACATAATAATAACAAACAATAATAAAAAAATACCATAGGACACAGTTTCCCACTTCTGGGTATTTACCTAAAGAAAACAAAAACACTAATTGAAAAAGAGATATACACACCATTATGTTTATTGCAGCATTATTTACAATAGCTAAGATATGGAAGCAACCTAAATGTCCATCAGTTGATGAATGGATAAAGAGTATGTTCAAGTTGAACTTTGAACAGTGCAGAGGTTAGAGATGCTGATTCTTTGCACCATAGAAAATGTGCACAAGTATTCTTTGCAACCCCAGAACTTAAATACTGAAGTCTACTGTTGCCCAGAAGCCTTACTGATAACATAAAGTCAATAAACACATATTTTGTAAGTTATGTATATTATATACTGTATTCTTACAATAAAGCAAGCTAGAGGAAAGCAAATTACTTAAAAATTAAGGAGTAGAAAATAGATTTATAGTACTTCATTGTATTTATTGAAAAAAATCAATGTATAAATAAACCCATATAGTTCAAATCTGTGTTGTTCAAGAATCAATCATGATATGCAATGGAATATTACTCAGTTATAAAAAGGGATGAAAATTTATGATTCTCAACAAGATGGTTGGATCTAGAGGGTGCAAGGGTAAGTGAAATAATCGAACAGGAAAAGGCAAATGCCATATGATTTCATTTATATGTGGAATCTAAAAAAACAACAAAGAAAAAAACCAGGACTATTACATATAGAGAACAAAGCAGTGGTTCTCAGAGAGGAGGGAATGCGGAGAGATGGGCAAAGTAGGTGAAGGAATTAAGAGTTACAGACTTCCAGTTGTAAAATAAGTCACAAGGGTGGAAAGTACAGAGTAGGAAATATAGCCAATAATGTAACAATTTTATATGGTTACATATGATGACTACACTTCCCACGGTGAGCATTTTGTATGGTATAGAATTGTTGAATCACCATGTTGTACACCTGAAACTAGCACCGTGTTGTAGGTCAAGTATACTTCAATAAAAATACTATTGTAAGTACATTGAATAACTTAGAGGAAAAGAGGGACAAAGTGGGTAAAAAGAGGAGGAATTTCAGCAGAGAAATTCTATAGCTGAAAAATAATTTCAGCGTTTCCTGTGACGGCAGTGGCCTACATGTGCAAACTTAACCTTTTTATAACTACTGAGGCTATATCCCCTGATGAACAGATATTTGTCTGTCGAGTGCTCTCTGGGTCCCTGTGTCTTGCTTGTTAAATGAAAGGTGCCCTGGGGACACCTACCCGCCCCCCTAACGCCCCTACTGCCCTACTGGAGAGGAGTCATCTCCCAGGAAATGTTCTCTGTGAGCTCTGGGCCCTGAGAACTGTGTCCAGAGCCTCAGGCATCTGTATAGCTGGGATGCGGAGCTTGCCAGCTGGAGAATAGCTCCAGGGCCAGGCTGGACTCTGAGTCATTTTCCAATTTTCTCAGTAGCAAAGTCAGACCTCATTCCTGAGGGTCGTTCGTGTTTGTCAGTGAAGTAATAGAGAGGATCAGCTCCACTTTATCCCTGGTGCTAGCCTGCAGAGCAGTCAGGGCCTGGCTGGGGACAGGAGCCTTCTTTGTGAGCTTGGAGAGATTCTTCTATTTATCACAGTCCTCTGGACCCAGTGGAGACACCCAGGAGCTGTGAGGGTATCAATGGCAGATCCATCTCTAGCACACTCCTGGAGGCCTGCTGGTCTTTGATTCTGGTGCACTGATGGCTGTGAGGGAGACCCCCACACCTGGCTCATGGCCAAGAGCAGGGCCCAGCCCATCTGACACAGGGTTGGGTGGTGGGAGAACATGAGAGGGGAGGTGGTCTGAGGTGCCGATGACCGGACACACTTCAGATTTCTGACAAACGTTGAGTCAGCTGTGACATCTCTTTTCCTATATAATGAGGTTCTTTGATGCCTGGAGAAGAACTGGCTTTGGTATTAAATCAGCCATTTAGGCTAAGACAGGTTATGCTGGCACCTGTTATTTATTGGCTTACATCTTGGGGAGGGGAAAGGTTTGAGAATGTTAGATATAACAGTGATATAACATGCTATCTTGGGTCCTCAGCTGCATACCCCGGTGTGTCACAAGATGGCAGCCTAACACAAGGATTGAGTCAGTGGCTGGCAGCCTCCTGCAGAGTCTTGGAGTCATTTTCCTTCAAGCCTGTCAAAAACCCGGTTTACCATCCACTTCAAGGAATTGCAGCCCTGGGTACTAAAAACCACGACCATCCAGGAGATGGGGTTATTTCTCTCTACACAATGTAGCTTGATTTTGATCAACACTTTCCCTCCCAGAACGGAGGTGACTGAGTTAAGTGGTTTAAACAAGATAGAGACTAAAAGGAGAGAAGAATGATGAAACCCTGGGGAAGAGGCGTGATTGTGGCTGACATTCGGAAATTGATGGTGCAGCAGGTGAGGAGCAATTCTGCTCGCTGGATTTCGGATAGATTGCAGGGAGTTCTAGGTGGGGCTGCTTAGAGGAAGGTGAGGGAATTTCCACTGCGGTGCGGTTTGCTTGTTTTTGGAAGTGCCTTTTTTTCTTTTACTGCGAAATGATTTCTGTCCAGTGTCCTTGTTATTACCATGGAGAGAAACACTCCTACCCACAGAGTAAGTAATACAACATGGGGCAGTGATGTATAGACATGGGCTCATGAATTTCATGTGACAAGTGTCCTTTTCTGTGCTCATGAAGACAAAGGGAGCTCAAGCTACTCAGCAAAATTGCTACCAATTAAGTTAAAAAACTTTTTTTTTTATGTTGGACTATCTGGTGACATTTATTCGTGACATCTGGGTTAGAAAGAACTTGATTGTAGTTTTCTCTCCTCATCAAGGGACAGCAAGTGCTTATGGAGGGGAGGCAGAAGGTGGCGAGGGCAGTGGAATGGGATGCTACCCCTTGTTATTCCAGGCTTTCCATGGGAATTGTGGGATCCACAGTGTGGGAACCCCAAGGACATGCAGAGAGTGTCTTTGAAGGGTCTCATGAGTGACTGCATGTCTGCAATCCACTGAGAGGCACAGAGAGGGGCTGCCTCATGCTTGGCAGAAGAGGTTACTTCCGGAGTAGTGGGAATCCAGGGGCACCATAAAATGCCCCTGTTCCCCACCCCCACTCATATAGTAACAGGCATGTTCCTGCTTGGAATTCCAATGGGGAGTCATTCCTTCAGGGGAGCATTGCTTTCTCCAGAGCTTTATTTTGAAATATAAACACTAACTGAGGGTAGTAAAGAAACTCTGCCATGTGACAATTGAGCCGCTCACCTGGCAGCTGAGCCTGGTCTAAGGAGTCAGAATGGGATGGGGGCTGGGGACAAGGGAGGAGATAAAAAGTGAGTTGGTTCATTTCACCCTTTTGCCTTCACAGTGAAAACGTACTTAGAATTTCATCTGACGGAGCACAGCCCTGAGAGCTTGACTTATCTTGGTTGGCTGTAACTGGGGAGAAGTAAAATGTTTTCCTTCTTTATTATTTCCTGACCTTCCTTCCACTGAGGATCTTGATAAAACTCTATGTGAAACCACTAGAGGTGGGGGTGTGGGGAGCTCTCCTGTGCCTGCCTCTTCTTGTAAAGTGGGACACCTTGCTTCACCTATCTATGCCAGGCACTAAGTTCTGTTTGTCCCAAGGCTGACTGCTTTAGGAGGTGATTTCCCTTCCCTCTTGGAGACACACATGATTTCCTTGAAAGAACAGAGCACAAATTTCTCATTGTGCATGAAAGTTATCTGTTATTATGCAGAGTCCTGACAGAGAACCAGTCCTGAGGTATAGGTATGCTGCATTGGAGGTATATAATTTCATTCTGATGCCGAGGCCCTTCCTGTATTTTTCTTTCATCAGGTAATTGATCAATAGCATTGATCAGAAAAATTATGCCTTGTTAGTTATAGTCTCAGATGAAGATCAATTAAGTTAATTTTTAGTACATCAATTATTGCATCAGGCGCTAATTGGAAGGGATAAAGCTGTGCAATGTGTTACTGGATGAGACCTGGGACAGCCACACTTTCAAAAGGTTACCAGGAAATTTGATTTTATCAACTTGTAATAAAATGGAAATTGTACCTGGTGGATGGAGGTTTAAAAATGTTCCAGTCCTCTAACATGAATACTATTTAATGAACCCTATCCTTCCTGAGAAGGAAAAATCACAGAGCTGGGAGCAGCCCCTGCTCCTTGTACTACAGATACAAGCCTACCCCACCTTCCCTTCCAGCATATATTTTCTTTTCTTTTTTTTTTTTTTTAAAGATTTTATTTATTTATTTGTTAGAGAGAGCGAGCACAGGCAGACAGAGTGGCAGGCAAAGGCAGAGGGAGAAGCAGGCTCCCTGCCAAGCAAGGAGCCCGATGTGGGACTCAATCCCAGGACACTGGGATCATGACCTAAGCCGAAGGCAGCTGCTTAACCAACTGAGCCACCCAGGCATCCCATATATTTTCTTTTCTAAACCTCATATCTTGTCATCACTGGGGGAAAACTTTAAGTTGAGAGATGACAATTAGCTGTGTCAATTGCAGAGAAAGCCAGAAATCATCTACCAGCAAAGGCTTTTAGGGTCAGAGTATAACATATGGCCTACACACAAAAGAGTCACTAAAAATTTTTAGTGACTCTTTTGTGTGTAGTTTTTGGACAGCTGACCAGGAAGTGGATCAGAGAAGCATTGGCTCCTGGATTCTGGGAATCTAGAGTGTCAAGGCAGTTGCTGCCTTGACCTGTGGTGGACGAAGCGATGCGGAAGAGAAGCAACCACCACAAGTAGAAGGCCCAGTTGGGTCATAGACTCAAGTGTAGTCTGGATTCTCAGGCACTGAGCAGGAGAGATTCCTTACTGGTGATATCTCTTTACCTGTGACCTCTTTACAGCACTTGCTTGATATTGAATTGTAATGGCAGAATGTTTTATGACTGGGCTTGGGGCACCTTAACATTTCCTTTTTCCAACTGCCTATTTGACTTTAAAAAATTCAGGTGGTTTTCAGCACAAATTATTGTTATGATAGCCAAGTGCCATTTTAATGGAACCAAAAGGTCAAGAAATTAGGTTTAAAAGAAATCCAAAGAGAATATAGTCAGTTGATTTGACCAATTTGACCATCAGGGTACATTGGATTGTTAAGAGGAGTAAGGAGAGTACTTCTTCCTTGAGATTTTATAAATGAAGTAACCAGCTACCTACTCTAGATGATGTTGCTGTTCCCCACCCAGGGGCAAGAGGCTGAACTAGTTGATGTTCACGGTTCTCTTGCCTTGAGGACTTGAGTTGTCCATGAATGTTGTATGATAAATTAGTAGGTGTTGTGTGTACTGGGAGTTTGGGGGGTCAAGACCCCAGACTAAATCGTGTCTCTCCCATCTAAGATTCATATGTTGAAGCTATAATACCCAACATTGTGGTGTTCATAAATGGCACTTTGGGGAATTAATCAGCTTTGGGTGAGGTCATAAGCATGGGGCTCTCATGATGGGATTAGTGCCACATAAGAAGAGACAAGAGAAAGCTTGCTCCCTCTCTTTCTATCATGTGATAACACAGTGCAAAGGCAGCCATCTTCAAGCCAGGATAAGGGCTCTCAGCAGAAAACTCAATCCTAGTCCCCTGAACCTGGACTTCCAGCCTCCAGAGTTGAGAAATTAAATTTCAGTTGTGTAATTCACCCAGTTTGTGAGATTTTGCTGTTATGGCAGCCTGGGAAGACAATGCCCAAGAAGGTTCAGACTGCTGTGTCTGTAGAGGGGACTGATGATCTGTATCAGTAGGTTCTCTGTTACAGGTGGTGGGCAAGGTTGGTTAACCCCTCCAAACAGCAGTCCTGGAGCCTTCAGTAGACTCCCAGTCTCAGGAACTTCTCTAATTTTGGTAGAACACTCCAGGTTTCCTACCCCTTCTGCCCTTAGACTCTTACTTAACTCCTACTAAGAAAAAAAAATCAGAGGATTTAATTTTGTCCTTCAGAAATTTCTGTATATCTTGAAAAATATCAGAATACCCTCATATGCTCCCAGTAACACACTTTTATGGCTAAAGACATGTAATTTTGCTCCTCAAGAACCAGTAAGGTAAAACCTGGAATTCAGGGGCCTCCTGTCAGGAAGTGTACTTCATTTGCCAGCTCACAAGTTGGCCTGCCATTTTCGTGGATGCTGATAGAACACACAGGAGTCCTGGATCAGAGGCCAAGAACTCCATTCTCATAACAATAACAGTACCCATAATCAACATTTTCTGGTACTAGTTCAACTCAACTTCATAAGAGAGGAATCCTTAAGGCCTCTGAATTTTTGTTTTTTTTTTTAAATTTTTTTAAAGATTTTATTTATTTATTAGTTAGAGAGAGAGAGAGAGAGAGAGAGAGATCGAGCACAGGCAGACAGAGAGGCAGGCAGAAGCAGAGGGAGAAGCAGGCTCCCTGCCGAGCAAGGAGCCCAATGTGGGACTCGATCCCAGGACACTGGGATCATGACCTGAGCTGAAGGCAGCCGCTTAACCAACTGAGCCACCCAGGCGTCCCAGGCCTCTGAATTTTTGTAATGGAAATTCGGCATACCTGTCTTTCAGTTGAGGGAGAGAAAATCTATTTGTCTTTCAAGGTTGTTCACTGCACAAACATGCTTGAAAAGATAGTTCAGAACAAAGGCCACAAGTGCCTCTGCTCACAAGATAGGCAGAAACATGAGATATCCATGAAAAACTGTCTCCCACAACCTATCTCCACAACCCATGTTCCACTTTATCTGTCTTTACCCTTGCTCAGTCATGACAAGCTGCTTGTCTCCCTGCCTCATGGGGCTGCTAATTTGTGATGCTCTCTTCCTCCCCAGATGCTTCCTGCTCATTCTTTAGGGCTCAGCATGAGTGCATTGTCTAGGCACTGGGTTAGAAGCCCTTCCTGGCAAGCTTTCTATGGAAGACCACGAAATCCTTGACAAGGAATATAGGGTGTGGCACACTTTTCCAGAGTTTAGAGCCCCTCCTTGGTTTACCACCTACCATCATTGCCACTCTAAAGGATTGTAGGCAAATTCAGATGGGAGTGTGGCTCATCCTTCCATGGGAATCTTTCCTGCCCTAGCCATTTGCAAGTTCCCTGAGGATGGAGCTCTGTGTTGGGCACCTTGGCAGAGTAGCCAGCAGGTATCGGGCACAGGTTAAGTCCTTCCTGATGGGTGGGCTGTTCGACGCTATGACTTGGCAGGGACGGTGCTGGTGGAGCAGACATATGCTGCTTATCTGTGCTATGGTGAGGTTCTTTCTCAGATATTGAGGTTGCCTGCTGGACACAGTTCTCTGAAATTGTATTGACCTATGGACTCTTTCAAATAGCTATAATCTCTGCAAGAAGCAGCCCCTACAATACACCAAATTTGTTGATATCTGGGTTTAGATGTTTTCTAAAGCTGCATTTTCTCATATTGAATTATGGAAGGTAATTTCTGGGAGAAGGAAACACAGGTGTTCACAAATCATCTCCCCTACAGAGGACAGAAATTCAAGTTCACCTGGCAAATGTTTATTGAGCATTTATAGTATGTGGGGAAATTAGGAGGATAGGAAGTGGGTTTTTTTTTTTTTAAGATTTTATTTATTTATTTGTTAGAGAGAGAGAGAGCGAGCGAGCACAGGCAGACAGAGTGGCAGGCAGAGGCAGAGGGAGAAGCAGGCTCCCTGCCAAGCAAGGAGCCCGATGTGGGACTCGATCCCAGGACACTGGGATCATGACCTGAGCCGAAGACAGCCGCTTAACCAGCGGCTTAACTGAGCCACCCAGGCGTCCTAGGAAGTGGGTTTTAATGACAACCTGGTCCCTGACCTCTGGAAGATTTTATCCAACAGAATGGATTGTGGCACTGAGAACAAGTCCTGAAAATACTGGATAACCAGGAAACAAGTCTTGTTGCCTGCATCTGGAAGTAGAGCTATGTTATTTATTTTACTGCTTAACAGATGACTCCAAAACTGTCTTAAGAGAATATTTATTATTTCAGTTTCTGTGAGTCAGGAATTTGGGAGTCAGTTAACTGAGGAATTCTGGCGCTGGGTTCATCATCTTGTAGCCCAGACACCAGTCACAGCTTTAGTCAATTGAAGGACTGACTTGGGCTGGAAGGTCTGCTCCCAAGAATGGCTTGTCCACATGGATGTGGTCAGGGGACCTTGGTCCTTGCTATTTATGTCTTTCCAGTGTATTAAATTATTACCTGGCTTCTCCCAGAGTCAGTGAGAAAGCAAATGAGAAGGTACAGTATCTTTTATGATCTACCCTCCAGAGACATCACCATGTCTGCAATATGCTATTGGTTACACAGGTCAGTCCTTCTCAATGTGGGAGAGACAATACCAGAAGACAGGGATCATTGGGGACCATTTTGGAGGCTGACTGCCGGGGTTGTCTCCTGCTAGCAAAGGGACCCAGGAGTCCCAAATATCCCCGTGTCCGTTCTCACTCCTGAACAAACTGACAGCCTCTGTGGAGACTACTGGAATCTCTACCTCAGGCTGTAGGCAGCAGTGGGAGCTCTGAGTCTGCTCTAGAGATATTGCTCGTGTCTGCTTGTGATCACAGAGATGCCTCTGTTTCAAAGAATTTTCCTGGCTGGGCAGTGAGAGAAGCAGCAGGTGGCTGTGCACTCTGCTCACCCTCTGAACTGGCTCCTATGCAATGGCTCTCTTTTCTCCACTTTGCACCTTCCGTACAAAAGCTTCCTCAGCCCTTCATCCAAGGGATGGTGGTTCACCTCTCTCAAAAGGAAGCTTTTGCATTGCTGACCTAGATTGGTCTCAGCAAAAGTAAGATGTGTTTTCTTCCATGACACAAGGCAGTCAGCCCTTAAATGAAGTTTATTTAATAAAGGAGTTAGTTCCAGTCAAATTCTTAAGATGGAATTATAGGTTCATTTGAAGCAAAACTGAAGAGGCAGCAAGATCAAAGGTCAAGCAGAAGCGAATGAACACTTTTTTTTCTAAGCAGAGATATTGCACCATCTGAAAGATGCAGTGCTTCTAGAATGACATTTTCATTTTCCAAGCTTGTGGATCACTGTCTCTCTCCTTCTCACACAAACTATGTAGGACTACCTTCCATCACAGATGCACATGCTCTTTGTGTCTGTGTTCCATTCCTGGAGCAGACCCCCCAGAGCTGATGCCTCAGAGAGATTCAGAGAGATTCATGTAGGGAACACTAATTGTTGGTGACTCCCAGCATGCATTTCCCTCCCTCCCAGGAATAAGGTGACTGTTCTTCACTTCTAGCCCATATGCATTCTGTGAAGATGAGGCCATCCTGGCTCACACGGTCAGCATACTGGTTCCAAATGAGCCTATGATTCAGGCCAGGTCAGTTAGAACCAGGAGTCAACTCCAGATCTTTTGTTCAGCTCATGAACTTGCTGCCATTAACTTACCACAGGTAGCTACCTGTCCATCAGGTAACCTGGGAGGGCTCTGAACTGAGATGCATCCAAATCCAGCCCTAATAATTCTCTTTTGGTTTTAACCAGTTTGGATTACCATGTTCTATCAATATGGTACACTTCTAAATTGTAGAAATCAGGTGGTTGTACCTCTTCTATGTGGAACTTAATGCTTCAGTACAGATGCTATGGAAGATGGATTTCTTTAGCATCTTATCTATGTCACACCATTTGGGTGACCCAAGGCAATCCTAAACTGTGGCCTTGAGCACCATGTTCTGATGCCCACTATCTCAGTGCATTGATGAGACTTATTGCCACTGCTGCAGGGGATAGGTCTCAGAGTTGCAATCTTGGGCTGCTAGAAACAAATTTGAGGCTTGTTTTCAGGTTGTCATAGGCCGACATGTAACCTGCCTACGTGTTGTCAACCTTTCTTGGTAAAGAGGGAGACCAGTACCTGGATTTCAGACTTGCTCTCTCTAATCTGCTATTTTCCTGCTTTGGCACTCATTCTTTCCTTTGCACAGGGCCAAACCCTTCCAGCTTCTCATCTCCGGGGATCTTGCTCCATCAATTATCCTCCTTCTTCCATATCTCAGGCTCTACCCGTCCACTGCCTTTTCTTCCTCAGACTATGTACAGATTGAAGACCTGGATACTGAGCAGAAAGTGTCCTCTCCCCTCTTAACACCTTGGTCCTGCCTTCCACTAGCTACTAATCTTCCTTTTTCAGCCAATCCTCTTGAAAGTATGGCCTGTACCACTTCTGCCTATCTCATTCACTCACCTGCACTTCAGTCTTCTCTGACGTCTGGACGTAAGTTTTCCATATTGGCAAAACCAGTGAAACAAGCATATGCAAAGTCACAGCACAGGATGTACTCATTGCATGGGTAGCATTGTGCCTGTGTAAGCCCTTCTGACATTGATTCTCTGGGCCTCTGGAGCAAGGACACTTGGACCCCTTCAGTTTCTTGAAACTCTTTAAACCCTGAGTTCCAAAACTTCATTCTTTGATGAAATTCTTTCCACTTATCTTTCTTCTACTCCTACATCATAGTCTCTTTTGTGCCTACGCTGCCCCTGTGGGTTTTGTATTTAAGATATTATCCTTCCTCCACTACAGGTTCTCTCCAGTTGCACTTATGGTCTTATTTACTAGCTGTATGCACTTGCTCCCAAATATTTATCTCTGGCCCCAACCTGTCCCGTAAGGTGAATGAGTTTCTAGGGAAAGGAAAGTCCAAACAAGGCCCAGTGGTTTTCCCATGATGAGGAGGCTGGAAGATTCAGGGAGGGCAAAGTGGTTAGCATTTGCAGGCAGACTACCAGAACAGGGTGAAGAGAGAAAGGTATGAAGGGATGGAGGAGAGAGAGAGAGAGGTGGGGTGAAAAGATAGGAAAAGAGGGAGAAGAGAAAGAGAAAGAGGAAACACTCTGGACTCCTTCAGGTTCCACTCAAGTCTTCAGCTGGTTACCAGTCAGTGCATGAATGTGAGGAAACTACTTGAGGCAACTGAAGGAACCACTGGAAATAAGCAGGTAGAACAATGTGTCCAGGACTCATACAGGGCTGGAATAAGTTTTGTTCCCAACAGCAAAAGTGGAAAAGTCTTGTAATACACAGAGCATCAGGAAAAATAATCATTACTCCACAATTTTAGATAAAATGTATAAGTTTCTTGGAAGACACAAATTACTAAAGCTTATTCATGAAAAAAGTAGATAACTCAAATAACCCAATATCTATTAAAGAAATTAAATGTACAGTTAAAAACCTTCCCACAGGGGGATCTGGCTGGTTCAGTGAGTAGAGCATGCTACTCTTGAACCTGGGGTCATGACTTCAAGCTATATGATGGGTGTGGAACCTACTGAAGACAAAACACAAACAACCAACACAACAACAATGACAAAGTTTCCATAAAAAAAAAAACAAAAAACAAACCTCCATGCTCTGGTGGCTTTAGTATAGAATTCTACCAATCTTTTATGGAAGAATAGTACCACTTCAATCCAAAGTGTTTTAGAAAATTGAAGATGAAGGAAGACATCCTAATTTATTCTATGAAGCCAGAATTGCCATTAACTTCAAAACTAGATAAGGACATTATAAGAAAAAAGGGCTTCAAATTAAAATTTCTCATGAACATAGAAATATGAATACTCTTAACAAGAATATTCTTAGGAGGGGCGCCTGGGTGGCTCAGTGGGTTAAAGCCTCTGCCTTCCACTCAGGTCATGATCCTAGGGTCCTGGGATCGAGCCCTGCATCGGGCTCTCTGCTCAGCAGGGAGCCTGCTTCCTCCTCTCTCTGCCTGCCTCTCTGCCTACTTGTGATCTCGATCTCTCTGTGTTAAATAAATAAATAAAATCTTAAAAAAAAAAAGAATATTCTTAACAAGATTTTAGCAAATTGGATTCAACAAAACATAAAATAAAACTCCCAAACTCATTCTATGAGGCTAGGATTATGTTGATCCCAAAACCAGACAAAGACCCACTCAAAAAGGAGAACTACAGACCAACATCCCTGATGAACACAGATGCCAAAATATTCGCCAAGATACTAGCCAATAGGATCCAACAATACATTAAAAGGATTATTCACCATGACCTTGGGTGGGATTTACTCCTGGTCTGCAAGTGTGCTTCAGCATTCACAAGTCAATCAACAAGATACATCACATTAACAAAAGGCAAGAACCATATGATCCTCTTGATACAAAAAAAGCATTTGACAAAATATAGTACCCTGTTTAACCATTATTATTATGATTATTATTTTTTTTGACAGAGAGAGAGAGAGATCACAAGTAGGCAGAGAGGCAGGCAGAGAGAGAGGGGGAGAAGCAGGCTCCCTGCTGAGTAGAGAACCCGATGCGGGGCTCGATCCCAGGACCCCGAGATCACGACCTGAGCCGAAGGCAGAGGCTTAACCCACTGAGCCACCCAGGCGCCCCTAACCATTATTTTAAAATTTAAATTCAATTAGCCAAGATATAGTACATCATTAGTTTTTGATGTAGTGTTCAATGATTTCTTAGTTGCACCTGACCCAGTTGTCATATCGCATGCCCCCTTAATGCCCATCACCCAGTTACACCATCCCCCCACCAATATCCCTTTCCACAACCCTCAGTTTTTTTCCCAGAGTCAGGAGTGTCTCATGGTTTGTCTCCAGCTCTGATTTTTCCCCCTTCAGTTTTCCCTCCCTTCCCCTATGATCCTTTTTGCTCTTCCTTATATTCCAGATATGAGCGAAACCATATGATAATTGTATTTCTCTGACTGATTTATTTCACTTAGCATAATACCCTCCAGTTCCACCCACGTTGGTGTAAATGGCATGTATTCATTCTTTCTGATGCCTGAATAATAGTCCATTATATATATGTGCACCGCATCTTCTATATCCATTCAGTGGTGGAATGGACATTTTAACAATGTTTATTGTTCCAATCCATGAGCATGGAATGTTTTTCCATCTCTTTGTGTCTTCCTCAATTTCTTTCATAAGTGTTCTATGGTTTCTAGAGTACAGACCCTTTACCTCCTTGATTGTGTTTATTCCAAGGTATCTAATGGTTCTTGGTGCTATTGTAAATGGGATAGATTCCTTAATTTCCCTTTCTTCAGTCACACTGTTAGTGTACAGAAATGCAGCTGGTTTCTGTGCAGTGATTTTGTATCCTGCCATGTTGCTGAATTGCTGTATGAGTTATAGCAATTTTGGGGTGGAGTCTTTTGGGTTTTCCATATAAAGTATCATGTTGTCTGTAAAGAGACAAAGTTTGACTTCTTCTTTGCCAATTTGAATGCCTTTTATTTCTTTTTGTTGTCTGACTGCTGATTTTAGGACTTCTATCACTGTGTTGAAGAACAGTAGTGAGAGTTGGCATCCCTGCCATGTTCTTGATTTTAATTAAGGGAAAAGCTCTCAGTTTTCCCCATTGAGAATGATATTCACTGTGGGCTTTTCCTAGATGGTTTTTATGGTATTGAGGTATGTTCCCTCTATCCCCACCCTTTGAAGAGTTTCATCCAGAAAGGATGGTGTATTTTGTTAAGTAGTTTTTCTGCATCAGTTGAGAGGATCATATGGTTCTTGTCTCTAGTTTTATTAATGTGATGTATCACGTTGATTGATTTGTGAATGTTGAACTGCCCTTGCAGCCCAGGAATAAATCCCACTTGGTTGTGGTGAATAATTCTTTTAATGTACTGTTGGATCCTATTGGCTAGGATCTTGTTGAGTATTCTGGCATCCATGTTCCTCAGGGATATTGGTCTGTTTCGATGGGGTCTTTTTCAATGGGGTCTTTGTCTGGTTTGGGGATCAAGGTAATGCTGGCCTCATAGAATGAATTTGGAAGTTTCCTTCTATTTCTAATTTTTGAAAGAGTCTCAGTAGAATAAGTATTATTTCTTCTTTAAATGTTTGGTAGAATTCCCCTGGGAAGCCATCTGGCCCTGGACTCTTGTTTTTTTGCAAGGTTTTTGATTACTACTTTAGTTTCCTTACCAGTTATTGGTCTATTCAGATTTTCTACCTCTTTCTGTTTCAGTCTTGGTGGTTTATACATTTCCAGGAATGTATCCATTTCTTCGAGATTGCCCAATTTGTTGTTATGTATTTGGTGGTAATGTGTTCTAACAATTGTCTCTATTTCCTAGGTATTGGTTGTGATCTCTCCCCTTTCATTCATAATTTTATTAATTTGGTTCCTTTCTCTTCTCTTCTGAATAATTCTGGCCAGAGGATTGTTGATCTTATTAATTCTTTCAAAGAACCAGCTTCTAGTTTTGTTGATTTGTTCTACTGTTCTTCTGATTTTGATTTCATTGATTTCTGCTCTAATCTTTATTATTTCTCTTCTCCTGCTTTGTTTAGACTTTGTTTGCTGTTCTTTCTCCAGATACGTTACAGTGTAAGGTTAGTTTCTGTATTTAGGATTTTTCTATTTTTTTGAGGGAGGCTTGGATAGGGAAGTACATATGGCAGTATCCCATAGGGTTTTGATTTTGACCCGATGTGTTTTTGTTCTCATTAGTTTGCATGAATTGTTTAAGTTCTTTTTTAATTTCCCCTTTGACCCATTCATTCTTTAGCAGGATGTTCTTTAACCTCCAAGACTTTGAGTTTCTTTCAATTGTTTTCTTATGACTGAGTTCCAGTTTTATAACATTGTGGTCTAAAAATATGCAGGGAATAATTTCAGTCTTTTGGTATCAGTTGAGATCTGATTTGTGACCCAGTATATGATCTCTTCTTGAGAAAGTTCCAGGTGCACTTGAGAGGAATGAGTATTCTGTTGATTTGGGATGGAATGTTCTGTGTATATCTATGAGGTCCATCTGGTCCAGTGTGTCATTAAAGTCCTATTTGCTTGTTGATATTCTCCTTAGATGATCTGTCTATTGCTGTGAGTGGGTGTTAAAGTCTCCTACTATTAATGTATTATTATCAGAATTTCTTTTTTTTACTTTGGTTTCTTTTTAAAGCTAGTCTGTTTATTGTCCTACTCTGAAAAGAAGCCTATGATGGATTTTTTTGAATTAGAAGAGTGAGTTTGTTGACAATACGGCAGATAACAATCCCACCATCGTGGAAGCCCTGTGGAAGTCTGAGACTCTTGGCACTTTTTTTTTTTTTTTTGAAGCAGACAGCACATTAAAGTTGACTAAAGAAGAAAAGGAACAATGGGGTAACTAGAAATGAGCATGGGGACGTGGGCTCTAGGTGCTGCCTGGAGATTGGGGTAGAGCAGGGCTCTCATGACACACCGGCCACTTTCAGAGGCAGCCAGAGCACTTTCAGTATGCTGAGAAGAGCAAAGCAGGATAAAGTTCTTCTCAACCCAGGGTGCAAAGAATTGGGCATGCAAATTAACCATGATAACTCATGCCAACAGCTGTTCTAGAAGGGCAACCTCCACTTCCAGCTCTAGTATCATGTGCTGGTAGCATTTCCTTGACACAAAAAGGGTTACACGACAAATGCCTTAAGTCGTTCTTCATTCAAAAATGAATTTTAGCTGTGAAGGCAGAAACTGGGTGCTACCCTCCGCAGCCAGATGGCTGAAAGAGCTGAAAGCAGTTTTGAGGAGGAAATGGCAGCAGTTTCCAACCCACAGTTCATAGACAAACTGGAAGACCTACAAGCAGACATGTGGTTTGGAAAGTTTTAGGACCCAGTGGATGAAGCACAATATGAAGTCTCTGTCCTTTCTCTTGAGCAGATACTGGTTTTTTTTTTTTTTTTTTTAAAGATTTTATTTATTTATTTGTTAGAGAGAGAGCGAGCACAGCAGACAGAGAGGCAGGCAGAGGCAGAGGGAGAAGCAGGCTCCCTGCGGAGCAAGGAGCCCGATGTGGGACTCGATCCCAGGACGCTGGGATCATGACCTGAGCCGAAGGCAGCCACTTAACCAACTGAGCCACCCAGGCGTCCCGAGCAGATCCTGGGTTTTAAAAGAGGCCAGATCCATCTAACTTTAGGAAGGAAAAGGATAAGTACAAGAGACCAACTCTAACTACTTCTAACCACCTCACTTCTAATCACCTTATGCCTCTTTTAATTAAGAAAAAAACTACCTATGCAAGGCACCGTAGCACTGCTCAGATCCTCCTGGAGAATAGAAACTACTCTAAAACTCTAACAAATCAATATAGATGCCTTTGTTTCATTCTCACTTGGAAATTTCAGTTCAAAAACAGCTGGGAAAACAAACAGTCTTGAGTTTCAAAAAGTAGATCCATTTTATCATGCCTCAAAAAATCAACCTGCTTGAAGTTTGCTTTTAGGTTGTTAAAGGAGAGAAAAAGAAAAGAAAGCTAAGAAGTTGGGACATGCTGTCTTATTTACTTTCCTAAAGTGAAGTATTTCTTCTTCTAATGAGAAGGAAATCATCCCCAGAAATGCTACTTCCTAAGGTCAAACCCACTGCCTTAAAGCCCTTCAGTCTTCCAGAACCAACTGTTATGGCTGTTGCTCACTGCCCCAACAAAGTGATGTACTTTGGGACAATTATTAGTTAAGACCATTAGTTGGGACAATTGTCCTCAGCTCAAATACTATTCCTGCTCAGCTTTTCTCTGTGATAGGTTCAGAAGGCCTGACCCAGTAGTTTGGAAAAAGGCTGCTTCCCCTACTGAAGCCATAACTACAGTCTCCAGTTTTTTCTGCTAAAACTTCTGATAAAACACAAGCTTTTTCTGCTAGAACTCCTGATATTGTAATGATATCATGAGCATGCAGGAAATTTGGTGGTAACTCTATTCCAGAGAGACAAGAGAAATGGACTAGTCAATTAAAAAACTGGGTTGAGACACATGTATCATCACGTAGAATATTCCACTAATATTCTGGGGAGGTCAGGTCGAGCCCCAGACATTAGTAGTCACTAGTAGTAGTCACAGTCCCAACTGTGGGCTGAGAACCCCCAGAGCGGGATAAGTTAGAAACCTGAGCTAAAGGGGGTGGGAGGTCCTTAAGCACCATGACATGATGGAAAAATAGATGTGTGGACAGGGAGAATTCATGGTGACTTATGAACACACACAGACCCACATCATCACAGCTACCCAGAGATCTCTGTGTCAGAAGCCCTCCTCCCATGGCTGGCAGAGGTCAGTACCACTGATGGGCACAGAGCTCAGCCATATGTACTGTGGCCATAGGTACAGAACAAGCCTTCAGCAGGAGGCAAGGGGGATTAAGATTCAATCTAACCCACAAAGAGCAGGAGGCCCTCCACCTAGGCCCAATCAGCAAGTGTACCTACCTGACTGCCACACTGACTTCTCACAGTCCCGTCAATTTTTGCAATTTCTTCATCTGGATCCTGCAAAAACTAAAATAAAGCAATCGCCCCCCCCCCCACAAGGAAACACAACAAACAGTCCAAAGACAAAAACAGAGAAAGAGAAGAAAAAGTTGGTTAGGTTGTGGGCACCACTTCTGCCAAATGCACTCCCACTGACCCCCTATCAATAAACATGTGGCAGAGCCCAGTCTGGTTCTCAGGTAAGATTTGGGGGGGGGTCCTCCTCCCCCACCTGTCTCCTTTGTACTCACAACAGCCACATTTGCCTTCCTTTTCCTGGAGTGAACTGAGACATCAGTGCCACTTTCCTCCTTCACTGTGTCTCGTTCTTTTGCATCCCTGCAAAGCCAGGGTGGCACAGAGGTCTGGTGAGTTCTCCCCAAATCTGGGTTCACCCCTCCCCCACCATTGAACCCCTTTCCCGTCCCCACAGCGACAGGGTCCACCGCCTCCCTTGCGGGGAGGGCTGCTTCAGTCTTCCCCTCAATATCTACCCCCAGTCCGTCTCTGAGCCACCCGACAGGGGCACCCCGCGCTGACGCCTCAGGGACTCGGGGACCCTGCCTCGCCCCACCCCCACCCCGGCCCTACCCGGGCGCTGTGAGGACCGGAGTCCTCGCTGCCGCGCCGTCCCACAGCTTGCCCCAGGGCCCTTTCCCGAAGCCGTCTCCGCGGCAGGCAGGCGGCTCGAGCGGCAGGCAGGCGGCTCGAGCCGAGGCCGGAGGCAGGAGGCCGAGGAGAGCGGGAAGCCGGGAGGCGGGAGGCAGCCGCGGGCAGAGCGCGCGGCGGTGGCGGGATCCGCGCCTGCCCCCTACGCCGCGCTGGCGGCCGAGCCGGCTAAGAGAGGGACATTTAAAAATGCCTGCGCGCGGAACCGACCCCCGGCCCGCCCTCGCACCCTCCCGCCACCCTCTGCCCTGCCCCGACCGGCTCCGAGCCCCTCAGCAGCAGCCCTTGGGCCGGCGCCCACCCAGCTACAGCTTTCAGGACCGCCCCCGCTGCCGCGCAAGCCAGTCGAGGCGCTCGGGGCCGCCGGGGGGAGGAGCCTGCGCGGGGCGGGGCTAAGTGGCATGGCCTGCGCAGTAGGGGGCGGGGCCTGCGCGGAGGAGAGGAGGCTGCGCGGACCCTGGAGGCTGATGTGCTTCCTTGGTGGAGAACCGTGCCAGGCAGGCAGGACACCGGGTATGGTTTGGCAGGAGCAAATGGGAGGCTCCTGTCTAGGTGTCCGGGGCCAGAGCCGAGTGACACTGTAGTGGCAAAAGGCCACGTGCCTTGCAAGGGTTGAATGCAAACAGAGCAGGTAACAAGGGTTTGGGAAGGGGCAGGGGTCTGGCAGGGGTCGCCCAGGAGCAAGCGGGAAGACCCTCTATTCATTGGCCTGCTGCGTGCACACTGTCGTTCCCTGCACTCAGGACTCCAGGCCATGAACCCAGGTGGGGATGTGACCAAGGGCACAGCTCCTAGACCCGGCCTACAGCCAGTGCTTCTGGTGCTTCCCGGGTCTAGGGCACCTGTGGAACTATAGTTGTCCCTGGACATGAGTCCGCACATCCTTCCAAAGGTGCATTCATTCATTCGATGAACAGCCCAGCATCTTCCCTATGTGGCCCTCCTCCACAAACTCTTCTGGGGCATCAGAAGACTTGGACCTTGGGATTCCAGGCAGCCCAACTCCCTCTAGTTGAAAGCCTTCAGAGTGACTAAAGTCAGATTCAGGGTCAAATTCCCACTCCCTGTCCTGGCGTATGGGGCTCCACTGGAACTGGCCTTCATATCCTCTCAGACGTCCCTTCAACCCCCTTCACTCTCAGCTTCTCACCACCATCTGCCCTTTCTCACCTCAGGGCCTTGGAGCTTGTACCTTGTGTTGGGCTGCTCTTCCTTCCCTAGAACTTCAGATCTTCAATGACCACTTAATCTGGAGCACCCCACTCCCTAGGACTTTCTCTACACCTCATTGTCCTGCTGTGTTTCCTCCACAGAGCTCACCACTAGAAGACTCTTGGTCTTCATTTCCTTGTTCAGTGTCGCTTCCCTACCTTGTCTGTCTTGGTCATTTCTGTATCCCCCACTTTTTGGCGTAGTGCTTTGGGGAAGGGAGACACTTGTTTGTATTCGTGGGTGAACAGTGTTATGTTGGTGGGTAGGGAACAAGACAACAAGACTGAGACTGTGCAGGAAGATCTTAGGAGTGTTTGGGAGCCCTCTACTACATGCTTCTTCTGCAAGTTTAGTAGAGAAGGCACTTTCAAGTGACAATTGCTCCATATCTGTGTCACTAGCCTGGAAGGTCCACAAGGGCTTGATCAGTGTATGTTTTTCCAAGAATTCATTCACAGTGAATTCCAAGGCCTTCATATCCTCTTAGTCTTCCCTTCAACCCTGGACAGTATGCCTTGTGTCCTCCTCAGAGGTCCTTGCTAGCAGATGTTGATCTTCCAGGGGCTCTGAGGCCAAGGCTGCTGAGATGACTTGCTCAGGTTGTCTTAGGGAGGCATGGAAACCAGGTTTTTTTTTTTTTTTTAAGATTTTATTTATTTGATAGGGAGAGACACAGTGAGAGAGGGAACACAGGCAGGAGGAGTGGGAAAGTCAGAAGCAGGCTTCCCGCTGAGCAGGGAGCCCGATGCGGAGCTCGATCCCAGGACCCCGGGATCATGACTTGAGCCGAAGGCAGACGCTTAACGACTGAGCCACCCAGGTGCCCCGGAAACCAGGTTCTTGAACTCCCAGCCCTGCGTCCTTTAGTAATAACAATAGGTACCATAAACAGTGTCCCCAAAATGACAGCTTTGGGCGAAGTCCTTCAGAGTATTAGTTCAAGTTCAAAATAATCCTGTCATATTGAGAGGAGGAGGCAAGATGGGAAGAGTAGGGGATCTTGTTTCATCTGGTCCCTTGAATTTAGCTGGATAATTATCACATCATTCTGAACACCCACAAATTCAATCTGAGATGTAAGAAAAGAATATCAGGAACTCTACAAGTTGCAAACGACCTTTTTACAAGGTAGGAGGTGCAGAGAAGTGAATCTGAAGGGAATATGGGAAGATAAACTGTCAGGGGAGGGAGCTTCTGGAAGCCAACTATCAGAAAGTGATATATCAGCGGAGTGTGAAATTGAAACCCTTAGAAATCTGCTCTAATGAGAGATATCATTGCCTGAAAGGTGCCCAGGTGGTGAAATGGGCAGAATTCTAAATAGGAGTGGGGTCTCAAGATCCCCAGAGTCACAGAAATCACAGGGGTGCCTGAGCTGGTAGAGTTCCCAAGTATCAAAGCAGGTAAATTGTTATGGTCAGCTAGCCCAGGAGGGAGCTCTCCACTTGGTTGCCATAAACCTTGAGCCAGCTGATCAGGTGACTACTCTCTGCCTAGGGACCCTGAAGAGGACTGGAATGTAGGGACCCTCTGCCATCCCCCAGGAGGTGTGGAGCATGTGTGAAAATGACTGGGCAAAAACTCTTAGGGTAGGGGCCCTGTAAAGGACAGTAATGGGTGACTCTCCACCTTCCCCGGGGAGGGGTGGAGCAGATACTTCCACAACCAGGGGACAATTTTCAGTGTCCATGCCCTACAAAACACAGGAATGGGGCAGCCCTCTGCCTTCCTCTGGAAGGGACAGAACAGGTATATACCATCTGGTGACTGCTGTCTGTGCCAAAGCCCTACAAAGGGCAGTAATGAGGAACCCTCTGCCTTTCCCCAGAGAGGATCAGTGTGGGCATGCACACTAGGAGTCTGCAGAGTTTGGTACACACAAAAGTAAAGGCTGTTTATCCCTGAGGGTTTCATGAAGAGCGGGGACCATGATATTTTGGTGCTAGGGCTGGAGATCAGCGAGTGGCCACTTTTATTTTGATCCTCTAAAGAGACGTAAAAATTCAAAGTTTTTTTCTCATAATTCATTTATCTTAGAGTTTAAAAATTTCCATTTCTTTTCATTCTCTTTTTTCCCTTTTTAACTAGTTTCTTATTTTGTCAACTCTTTGATTTTAAGTATTTTTTAACTTCCATTTTTAAAATTTTACATTTATACATATATTCTTCATTTTGGGCTTCCTTTCACTCTACTCAATTATATATATATAATTATATATTATTATATATTATATATATTAATTATATGTAATTATATTTTTATATATAGTAATATATAATTATATATATTGTATATAACATATATATAATATTTGCTTTATTTATAATATTTGCTTTCTTTACAATCTTTACAATTTTGGGATTTAGTGTCTTCTAACACACAGACTGAAATACACTCAAGACCAAGTGGATCACCCTGCTTTGTCCACCCTGTGAGATTATATTCCCTCCTCCCCCTTTTTATTTCTTTTTTTATTTCCCTTTCCCTTTTTCTTTCTTTTTATTTTATTTTTGGTTCTTAACCTCTTTGGATTTGTCTAGTGTGTATTTTGCTAGGATTGTGGTTGATGTTTTTGATTCTGTTCACTCCTTCATCTATTCTCTCTGCAAAATGACTAGAAGAAGGAATTGACAACAAAAGAAAGAACCAGAGGTAATGTTCTCTGCCACAGATTTAACCAATATGGATATAAATAAAATGTCAGATCTGGAATTCAGGATAAAAATGAAACAGTTAAAAAAATGAAACAGTTACTACCTGGACATGAAAAAGCTTAAAAGACATTAGAGAAACCCTTAGTATAGGAAATGAGATCTAATTAGGCTAAAATTAATAGTGCTCTAATTGACATGAAGTCTAAATTGGATGCTTTAATAGGTAGGGAAAATGGGGCAGAAGAGAGAATCAGTGGCCTAGAAAACAAGCTGATGGAAAGGAAGGAAGCAGAGGAAAAGGGAGAAAAACAACTAATAGGCCATGAGGAGAGGTTCTGCAAAATCAGTGATAATATAAAACACACCAATATCAGAATTATTATGATGCCTGAGGGTGGAGGGGGGCAGGAGGTGTATATGAGCAAATCATAGCTGAGAACTTCCATAATCTGGGTAAGGAAACAGGTATTCATGTCCAAGAGTTAGAGTGGAACTGGGTATTTACTGCAAAGATACAGATGTAGTGAACAGAAGGGGCATCTATACCCCAATGTTCATAGCACCAATACCACAGTCACCAAACTGTGGAAAGAGCCAAGATGCCCTTTAACAGATGAATGGATAAAGAATATATGGTCCATATATACAATGGAATATTTTTTTTAAAGATTTTATTTATTTATTTGATAGATAGAGATCACAAGTAGGCAGAGAGGAAGAGAGAGAGAGGAGGAAGCAGGCTGTCTGCAGAGCAGAGAGCCCAATGCGGGGCTTGATCCCAGGACCCTGGGATCATGACCCGAGCCGAAGGCAGCAGCCCTAACCCACTGAGCCACCCAGGCGCCCCTATACAATGGAATATTATGCCTCCATCAGAAAGGTTGAATACCCAACTTTTGTATCAACATGGACGGGACTGGAGGAGATTATGCTGAGTGAAATAAGTCAAGCAGAGAGAGTCAGTTATCATATGGTTTCACTTATTTGTGGAGCATGAGGAATAACATGGAGGACATTAGGAGAAGGAAAGGAGAAGTAAATTGGGGGAAATCGGAGGGGGAGATGAGCCATGAGAGACTCTGGACTCTGAGAAAGAAACTGAAGGTTCTGGAGGGTTAGGTTAGCCTGATGATGGGTATTAAGGAGGGCATGTATTGCATGGAGCACTGTGCATAAACAAGGAATCTTGGAACACCAAAAAAATAAAATAAAATTTAAATAAGTAAATGAATCCATAAATACATAACTTGCATAACAAAAAAAGATTTAGAGTGGACCCTTCCCAAAATCAATAAAAATAGAATAACACCTGGACATATAATAGGAAGCTTGCAAATTTCAGAGATAAAGAGAAAATCCTGAAAGCAGCTTGAGATGAGATGTTCCTTACCTACAGAGGGAGGAACATCAGACTAACATCAGGCCTATCCACGGAAACCTAGCTGGCCAGAAAGGGCTGACGTGATATATTAAGGGTACTAAATGAGAAAAGCATGCAGCCAAGAATTCTTTATCCAGCAAGGTTCTTATTCAGAATGGAAGGAGAGAGAGAACTTGCAGGATGAACAGAAACTGAAAGAATATGTGACCGCCAACACAGCCCTGCAAGGAATAGTAAGGGAGATCTTGTAAACTGAGAGAGAGCCCAAGAATAACATAAACCAGAAATAAACAGGGACAATCAACAACACAGTGACTTTATAGGCAATATGATGACACTAAACTTATATCTTTCAGTAGTTACTCTGAAAGTAAATGGGCTAAGTACTCCAACCAAAAGACATAGGGTATCAGATTAGATAAAAAAGAAAAAACTCAACCATAGGCTGTCTACAAGAGACTCGTTTTAGACCCAAAGACACAGCCAGACTGAAAGTGAGGGGATCGAGAACTGTTTATTATGCTAATGCACCTCAAAGGAAAGCTGGGGTAGTGATCCTCATATCAGAGAAATTAGATTTTTTTTTAAGATTTTATTATTTATTTATTTGACAGACAGAGATCACACAAGTAGGCAGAGAGGCAGGCAGAGAGGGGAGGGGAGAAGCAGAGAGCCCGATTCGGGACTCGATCCCAAGACACCGGGATCATGACCTGAGCCGAAGGCAGCGGCTTAACCCACTGAGCCACCCAGGCGTCCCAGAGAAATTAGATTTTAAACCAAAGGCTATAGCAAGAGACGAAGAGGGACACTACAGCATACTTAAAGTGTCTACCCAACAAGAAGATCTAACAATTATAAATATTTATGCTCCTAACTTGGGAGCAGCCATATATCAACCAATTAATAAATAAATTAAAGAAACATGTTGATAATAATATAATAATAGTAGGGGACTTCAACACCCCTCACAACAATGGACAGATCATCTAAGCAGAATATCGACAAACAAGGGCTTCGAATGGCACACTGGAGCAGATGGACTTCACAGATATATACAGAGTATTCCATCCTAAAGCAACAGAATACACATTCTCCAGTGCATATAGAACATTCTCTAGAATAGAGCACGTACTGGGTCACAAGTCAGGTAGGTATCAACTGGTACAAAAAGGTAGGGATTGTTCCCTGCATATTTTGAGACTACAATGCTTTGAAAGTGAACTCAGTCATAAGAGGAAATTTGGAAAGAATTCAAACACATGTTGTTAAAGAGCATCCTACTAAAGAATGAATGGATCAGGGGAGGAGTCAAGATGGCGGAGAAGTAGGAGGCTGAGACGACATCAGCCAGCAGTAGATCAGCTAGATAGCCTATCAAACCATTCCGAACACCTACAAATCCAACAGGAGATCGAAGAGAAGAAAAACAACAATTCTAGAAACAGAAAATCAACCACTTTCTGAAAGGTAGGACCAGCGGAGAAGTGAATCCAACGCGACGGGAAGATAGACCCCAGGGGGAGGGGCCGGCTCCCGGCAAGTGGCGGAGCACAAAATCAGGACTTTTAAAAGTCGGCTCCACGGAGGGACATCACTCCAGAGGCTAAACTGGGGTGAAGACCTCACGGGGACAACGTGGACTCAGGTCCCGCGGGGTCACAGAAGGATCGGGGGTGTCTGAGTGTCGCAGAGCTCACAGGTATTACAGCGGGGAAACCGGCTGCAGAGACAGAGCCGAGATTTCCTAGTGGTCTGTGACACGGACCGGTGCTCTGTGGCACTGGCCGGTGCTCTGTGCGAGGGGTCCCCACAAGATCCGGGGAGACTCCGACCCGGGAGAGCTCAGGGATCTACGGGGTTTGGAGACTCCAGGTGGGACTCTGCCAGAGACAGAGACGCTTGGTCACAGGCTGGGTGAGCTCGGAGCGCTCCCCGAAGCCAGTGAGACGGGACTGATGACGCACGATTTTCTCTGAGCGCGGTCCCCGGGCGCGCGCGGTCTCCGGCGCAAACGTGGGCTAGGGAGACCGGAGGGATTAAACGCTTTTCTATGAAGGCGCACTGAAGACTGGGGCCCCTAGCTCTCGGCTCCTCTGAACCGGAGATTGGGAGGCTGCCATTGTCATTCCCGTCCTCTGGAACTCTACGGAAAGCATTCAGGGGAAAAAAAAAAAAAAGCTCCTGAAAGCAAACCTGAGAGGATTACTTAGCCCGGCCCCTGGTAAGGGCGGTGCAACTCCGCCTGGGGCAAACACCTGAGAATCACTGCAACAGGCCCCTCCCCCAGAAGATCAAAGAAATACAGCCAAGACCAAGTTCACTTAACAAGGAGAACAGCGGATTCTTATCTGGACAAAATGACAAGGCAGAAAAACTCACCATAAAAAAAAGAGCAGGAGACAGGACCGAAGGCTAGGGACCTAATCAATACAGACATTGGTAATATGTCAGATCTGGAATTCAGGATGACGATTCTCAAGGTTCTAGCCGGGCTCGAAAAAGGCATGGAAGATATTAGAGAAACCCTGTCAGGAGAAATAAAAACCCTTTCTGGAGAAATAAAAGAACTAAAGTCTAATCAAGTTGAAATAAAAAAGCTATTAATGAGGTGCAATAAAAAATGGAGGCTCTTACTGCTAGGATAAATGAGGCAGAAAGAATTAGTGATATAGAAGACCAAATGACAGAGAATAAAGAAGCTGACCAAAAGAGAGACAAACAACTACTGGACCACGAGGGGAGAATTCGAGAGATAAGTGATGCCATAAGACGAAACAACATTAGAATAATTGGGATTCCAGAAGAAGAAGAAAGAGAAATAGGAGCAGAAGGTATACTGGAGAGGATTATTGTAGAGAATTTCCCTAATATAGCAAGGGGAACAAGCATCAAAATCCAGGAGGCGCAGAGAACACCTCTCAAAATCAGTAGGAACTGACCCACACCCCGCCATCTAATAGTAAAATTTACAAGTCTTAGCGACAAAGAGAAAATCCTGAAAGCAGCACGGGACAAGAAGTCTGTAACGTACAATGGTAAAAATATTAGATTGGCAGGAGACTTATCCACAGAGACCTGGCAGGCCAGAAAGAACTGGCATGATATATTCAGAGCACTAAACGAGAAAAACATGCAGCCAAGAATACTTTATCCAGCTAGGTTATCATTGAAAATAGAAGGAGAGATTAAAAGCTTCCAGGACAAACAAAAACTGAAAGAGTTTGTAAACACCAAACCAGCTCTACAGGAAATATTGAAAGGGGTCCTCTAAGCAAAGAGAAACCCTAAAAGTATTACCAGAAAGGAACAGAGACATTATACAGTAACAATCACCATACAGGCAATACACTGGCACTAAATTCATATCTCTCAATAGTTACCCTGAATGTAAATGGGCTAAATGCCCCAATCAAAAGACACAGGCTTTCAGAATGGATAAAAAAACAAAACCCATCCATATGCTGCCTACAAGAAACTCATCTTAGACCTGAAGACACCTCCAGATTGAAAGTGAGGGGGTGGAAAACAATTTACCATGCTAATGGACATCAGAAGAAAGCTGGGGTGGCAATCCTTATATCAGATCAATTAGATTTTAAGCCAAAGACTATAATAAGAGATGAGGAAGGACACTTCATCATACTCAAAGGGTCTGTCCAACAAGAAGATCTAACAATTTTAAATATCTATGCCCCTAACATGGGAGCAGCCAACTATATAAACCAATTAATAACAAAATCAAAGAAACACATTGACAAGAATACAATAATAGT